>AP027115.1:34166670-34169170 GCA_028142955.1 Pinctada fucata
GTGTCTGTCTATCTGTGGGTGAGTGCCTCTGTATATCTTTTTGTGTCTGTTTTCCTTTCTGTCTTGATATCGTCCAGTGTGTGTCTGTCTGTGCGTGTGTCTGTGAGTTTTTCAGCCTGTATCTTTCTGCATGTATTTATCTTTTTACTTGTCTGTATATGTGAAAGGGTGTTTGTTTGAGTCAGTCTGTTATTTTGTGTTTAGGTGTCTGTCTCTCTCTCTTAGTTTTTCTTTCTTCTTCAACGGAAATTTTCTGAAATGCTGTGACAAATTGAGGTGATACTGAAAATCATAGTAATGTGTATTTGTCTTTTTGATGTTAATATGTCCATGTCTGTCTACGAGTGAGTACGTCTGTTTGTGTTTATATGTCTGTCTGTCTGTCTGTCTGTCTATCTGTCTGTCTGTCTGTCTGTCTATCTGTCTGTCTATCTGTGAGATTCTCTGTATGTGTGTCTGTGTCTATCTGTCAGTCTTTGTGTCTGTTTTTCTTACTGTCATATAGTATATATCTGTTTTTCTTTGTATTTGTCCGTCTCATGCTTATCTGTCTTTTCTGTCTGTATGTCGCTGTGTGTCTGTCAGACTCTTTATCTCTTTTTGATTGCATATTTGTCTTTGTGTTTGTCCGTCTTTGTGTCCCCTATTCATATGTCTGTCTTAGTGTCAATTTATTTATGTGCCTGTCTGTGTGTCTATTAGTGTCTGTGTGTCTGTCTTTAAGTGTCTGTCTGTGTGTTTGTCTATTTGTCTGTCGGATTTACTGTCTGATTTACTGTTTGTATGCCAGTCCGTATGTCTTCTTTATAGATTTTTTCCTTTCTGCCAGTCAGACTGTCTGTCTTGAAATAATTCTTACTCAAGATTAGCTCTGAAAGGTCAAGGACAAATGTGTGGCTACAGTTTAAACCTATAAGTTAAGGCCAATCGAATAGGTCAAGGTCAATACGAAATATATCAAGTGTTTTGATGTTTTGATATCAATGTAATATATAATCTACTATAAAATGGGGGAAAGTCTACTATATTGCAGAATTTCCCTCGTGGAAAAACTACTATATAGTACATTTTCCGGGGGGGACTATATAGCCATTTTTTACAGCTAGGGGAAAGATGGCTATGGGGAAAGACTACTATATAACACCGGTATTGTTCACTGATATTAATAATAGTATAGCTAGGGATTGTATGGTATTCAAGATCAGTTACTGATATTTTTACATTAAAAAATGCATAAATGTGTTTGTGATGGTGTGTGTGTTTGTGTTCCTCGAGCAATTCTTCGATAAGATACCCACTCACGATAGTAAAAACAAAATATTGAATTACTATGACCGAAGTATCACAAGTGAGTTGAACCATGTAAACTGGCCAACACTAGAAAACGAAAGAAACATACAGAGACACAATGCTTTATACATTTATCATAGGTTCCAATATGTATAGGATAAAGACCGAGTTGAGGTCTGTATGAAGGTTAGATGCCCAAGGAGAGAACAGGGTGGTGTTTAAAGACCGAGGCCGAAGGCCGAGGTCTTTAAACACCACCCTGTTCTCTCCGAGAACATTTGATTCTTTTGTTATTCATCGGTCATTTTATTTCATAAAGACCGCGGACGATTCTAAATGTACCTATAGGTTTTATGAACGTTCAATGAAGTGTGGAGGTCAATAAAAAACAATGAGGGGCGGAGAAAAGAAAATTATTTCAGTCGCGGATGTGAAATTGTTTTGATTATTAAGGGTACTCGGTCATAGTATAGAAAATATTGTGTTTCAAGTCCGCGAAAGAATCCTTTAATGAGAATTGTGAACAGAATCTTGTATCCCTAAAAACTCAAAATGCCATCTCAAATCAATCTAGATCCCTATAGCGATTCTTCTAAATGCTCTCCAAATAAACATATATTGAGGAACTTGATGGATTATTGTCCTTACTTGATTAGAAAACCTTTCCTTAAATATAATCACCTATTCAAAATTCTCTATGGAAAAAGAACTCATTGTTTACCTGTTATTTTCTTCTCTGATCGAATACAGGGTAGGAAGGGTACCTTTCAGAAAATTTCAGAAAATTATTGGGATGTACAACAAACTATTTTACTACTATGGCCTGATAATTGTTACCGTCCACCCGATAATTTGCATGGTCAGTTTCATTTTGAAAAACATGGGTGTATTAAATATTTGGATTTTTATTTTTCTAAAAATTGAAGAAAATCTGCGGTTTGTAAGTCGGATAAAGACCTCGTTGAGGTCTATATGAAGGCTAGATGCCCTCGGATAGAACAGGGTGGTGTTTAAAGACCTCAGCCTTCGGCCTCGGTCTTTAAACACCACCCTGTTCTCTCCTTGGGCATCTAACCTTCATACAGACCTCAACTCGGTCTTTATCCTATACTTAGTTTCGTATTCGAAGAAATGGCCAGGGTATTTCTATGTGTTTAGACTTAAATATTTTGTATAGAAGGCATAGTTAGTGAAAAAAACTTTGAATTTT
>AP027115.1:34171670-34191670 GCA_028142955.1 Pinctada fucata
TTATTTTGCAATCTAACGAGAGGGATTGGTTAATTCAACAACTTTCATCTCAAAAGAATGTACTGGGTTTTTTTTCACATGAGTGACCACGTATCGAGGCGGGTAACAACAACCAACAACACCAGTACACTTAATTAAGAGGAACTACACATCTCAATATGTCTTCGATGAAAAATTAAGTACTATTCCATATAAGAATCAGGCAGGCGGTGACACATGAAGGGTCACCGATTTTGATGAATCTTGGTATATCATACATATGTCTACATATATAATCAAAAATATTAGACATATGTTGCTTCCACATTTTTGGTTGCCATGGCAACACATTTAATTTATTACCTCCAAATGGGACTAAATCACAAAGTCATCTTGCTAAAGTACTGTTTTATTGATTCAATAACAATAATAAAGATGAAGTATTAACAACAAATCTATTTTATCAGTAGAAAATATCAATATTCATTTCTAGAAATCAAAAGAAAAAATACAAAAAAATTGAAATTTAAGTATCAGAACTGAATATGAAAGGGGGAGATAATTCGCTTTAGTGAGAAAATCTAAAAATAGGACATTTAAGCAATTTTTACGGAACAAAAAGTACTTAAACGCAGATTTGATGCAAGAGATCAATAAAATATATGATGACTATGTTATGTGTACTTACTATGTGTATCAAAATATTTTTGTGTAAATCTTTACATTTTATAAAAAAATACAATTGAAATTTCATGAAAATTCAAAATTTGAAGATTTTCAACATTCTTCAAAAATTCATGAACATAATATCTTGAACAAGAAATGAATATAATTGTGATATTTTGTATTTATATGAAATAAAATCAAGATCAATAAAGTGAAAAAGTTATTCTAAAGAATAATAAACATTTGGTTACCATGGTAACATAAGAAGAAATGCTATCAATTGCAGAACAATTACAAGTACATCATGCTTTTTCGTAGCATTGTATGCAATCAAGAAATGATTGACAAATTGATGAGGAATATTACTTACTTCAGGAATGATTTTATTAGAATATTTCAAAAAATTCAATGTTTGCATTTAACCACAGTGTATATTGGTATACTGGACATTGGTAATATTTGCCGGCAGATTGGTACTGTTGAGGTGATGTGAAAATGAGCTCTCTTAATATTATGGCACTTTTCCAAAACAATGTAAATAATAAGAAAAACATACATGTATGTTGACATAATTCAATATATGTAAGTATACAATTGAAGACCAAACATATAGCTGCTGTGAGATGTGAGAATGGTACTCAAATAAATTACATAAATACCATGTCTAGTACAGTTTATATTGCAGTAGTACATAGTTCATCATATTCTATCGAAATTAAACATAGACAACACTGATTGTTATAAGCTCACTATACTGATGTACAGTCATGTTATTTTTCATTTTAACTGACTCTTAGTAAGAGAATATCATCCTTAAAGCCATGATAACTTCCAAAGTAAAACCCTTTGTGTGCGGCATATTATATCAACCTATATAGCTTGTTGATTCTTTTAGTACATTCTTGTTTCAGAGTACCAATATCATGTATATCATGGATATAACAGTGTTTTTAAAAAATTCAATCATAATTAACATAATATGTATTAGTTAATAATGATAAACTATTTGACATATTTGACATAGAAGATAGATGGCATTTGATAAAAAACAAAGGAGGGGATAAAAAACAACATTACATAACAAAAGGTCATTCTGTATTTACATACGAACTGCGTTTCCCTCATAATGCAATAATACAGAGCTCTTGCTTTGAATTTTCCATTGAAAGCAATTGCTAAAAGTCTATGATATCATAAGTTGTGGTGACAACTATCATAAAATTAGTGAAAAGTATTTAAAGAGGATGTAGTGGTGGAAAAATATTTAAAGAATAACTGCCTTTTGGAATGTGAATATACTGTGATAACCTAAAATGGATCTAGAAATTATGAGAAACATAATTCCTGGAACCACTGTAGGTTATCACAGTACAATCACATTCAAAACGACAGTAATTATTTATATATCATGATATATACTTCTAGTTTTTCATGCTGAAATGACGTCTAAATATGTTTAAAACTCTGTTTCTAAGGCTCTTTTACTACGTGCAGAAATAGTTCAAATCAAGCCAAGTATCTATGACTTCATAGTTGAAATCAAGCCAATTATACTCCTATAATAATCATGATAATAGTGTGAATTCTATACAAATGAATGAACATATGTAAATATATAAATATAAGGATTATATCCTCAAGTGCAAGCACTACAAAGTCCTCTACCCATGATAAACTATCCCGCAACAATACTAATCTCTAAAATCCTTCTGAGTATAGGAGCAATAACACTCCATAAAAGTCAACTGAGTTGAAACTCAATCTTTATCGTGATCAAACTGATACATAATCACCCATCAACATTGAAAAATATGAATTCTAGAGCTGCACCAAAGTGAAACCAATCAAAGAATTGTAATGACTAAATCTCTTCCTAAAATGAATACAAATGTGAAGTGTTTTAAAAGTCTCTATTTTTAAAAGAGATGACATGATTAGGCAAGTAAGGCAAGTACACATTTTACACAGGTGATCTGAAATTCCTTTACATATATGAAAAAAATGTCTATTACTTGAGTCATTCAAAGTTTCAAGACATTTTATAAAAAAAAAATGCATGTATGTGTATGAAACAATTTTTTTTACTAAAATTGCTTGTATGACTCTTAGTATGAGATCTTTCACCTTGAAAGTGACCTTGACCTATATTGGGTGATGAGTCTCATCATGCCTATCATATTATCCCTGCAAGTTTTTAAAAAGCAGATCTGATATATATAAAGTGAGTTATAATCAAAAATGTGAAAGTAAGACAGACAGAATCCCGATACTAGTAAATCAATCTTGTGTTGCAGGCAAAATGAAAATCAGTTCAATATCTGCAATGATAAAATACATGTATATATACAGATGACCACTACTTTTCCAAATTTTCCAGGACACCTTCATTATCTAACAAATGAAGAATTGCTTGTAAATCCTCATCATTCTCCACTTGACTTTCCCTTTCCTTATTCTTTGGACCACTTTGACGACTGTTTCCTTGTTTCCCTTGACGACTGTTCATTGAAAGTCTTGAGAAGAAAGATGATATCTGACTGGGCTGCAGCCACTCATCTGGAGAAAACATTTGCTCTCCATTGTTTTTAACAGTTCTCATTTCTTTCGCAACATTAACAGCATTTTCTTTCTTTCCACTCGCTGCTCCTTTATTGAACAAAGTAGTTAGGTAATTTTTAACCTTCTGAGAAAATCTTACATTTTTACGCTCCTTTTTAAGCGCCCATCCCATTGGTTCACAATCACAGTTTTCGATGTTTGATCCAACTTGTATTTTAGTTCTGCTTGAAATGAGATCACATCTTTCCGCCCACAGTTTCTTTACAATATCAAGGGAAGACTCATTACTTGGTTTCATCTTATGTATCCCTGTGAAAATGTGATCCTCCAATGCTCTATAGGACGAATAAACTTTCGTGCAACCAATTTCTGGACATGAAAATCCTGTATTGTTGGATGTGTTGACAAGTTGTACATTTTCAGAGGTAGTTGTGGTTTGATTCAGACTATCCAAGTCATCAGATTCAGTTACACTTTCTGACTGCGTGATTTGGTTATTTTCACTGCAATTTGATTTTATTGTCCCTGTTTTTTGGTTCATGGAAAAGTCCTCTAAAACCACTGTGCCACTTTCATTATGGGCTTGGGAAGAGTACTTTTCGATTTGGTCATTCTGAATACAAAATCCATCTCCAATGCTGTACGCCTTCCACATGATGATCCTGTTATTGCTGAATGAGACATTTGATAATGTGCTTACTCCTTTCAGCGAATGGCTGACTAGAGTTTGCTTGGATGCATCAATGTCAACAATCGCTGTTTGAACACCACACACTCCTCCATTGCTTTCTATGGCTTCCCTCATTTCTCCAACAGTCTTAATATTGTGGCCTTCTGCAGCAAAAACCCTCATCTTAGATCTCATGTGAGCTATTTTAGCATCACAATAGCTCTTCCCACTTTGGGCTTCACTGTAATCATACCTCAGGATTGTGATTCCTGGAACAGATTGATGTAGGTAAAAAAATTAATATTTGTTCAAAGTCAATAATGAAACATTCATAATGTAACTTTCGTTCTAAAAGAAGCCATTGCTAATATTCAAAACGGACGCTACTGAGATTTCTTCTAACTTACAAAGTCCATGTCCGAAATAGATTATTTTTTAAATTTTGCCTCAAGAAACATGGTTTATTGCTTCATATAAAAATACATTTAGGATGACATGAAACATCATTTAATGGCCATTTCCACGTCGCTGTAAAAATGAATTTACTCACTGTCTACAGGGATTTAGACTGCATGTGACGTTATTTACACAATCTAGTTTCTTCTAACTTGTCCGAGGCAAAATAAAGTATAAATGTCATAATTTTTGTTTTGTTACTGATATGCAAAACACAGCAAGTGTATTTACTATATGTTACATGCAAATGCTAACACAAATTACATGTACTATAAATGCACTTGCTGTCTGCTGTATACCTTAACAAAATAAAAATAAAAACGCAAACAACACAAAGAGTAGCATCCAATCGTGTGGCAACAAAATTAATTTGATCCAATCAGCTAAATATGTACCACTAGAACATTGGCTTCTGACCTCGAATATCTTCTCGCAATAGACAAATTACATGCAAAGTTTGATGGAGATTGGAAGTACACTTTGACATCTAGAGTATACACAAGGTTTTTCTATTATCAAAAATTGTGTCCTTGACCTCTGACCTTGAAAATCAATAGGTGTCATCATCACACACCATGGACAACTAATATGCAAAGTTTGATTAAGATTGAAAGTAAACTGTGAGCTCTAGAATGCCCAGAAGGTTTTCTATCATCGCCAATTGAGACCTTGACCTTTGTCTTCTTGAAAATCAATACTTGTCGTCTCCCCACTTTGGACAACATACATGCAAAGTTTGATGAAGATTGGAAGTAAACTGTGACCCCTACAGTGTCTAAAAGCTTTTTGTGGAATTACACACACCAAAGGACTAACACACCCATCAATACAGGGTGACATTATTATATCCCTTCGGCAACAAAGTTGTACGAGGGGATAATTCCCTTCGGCAACAAAGTTGCAGGAGGGGATAATTTAAACATTTATTTTATTTTTAAAAATCTCTACAATGTTCCCTATACATACTGAATTGCTACATACCTGATCTGTCAGATACATCTCTCATTGAAAACCACATGTTTCCACAATGATAGCAACCAGCGTTGTCTGATCTGATGAAGGCTTCTTGGATGTGAGGCAACTGCTTCTTCAGTGTGACCAATGTGTGCTCCAGCAATGAAACAACTGCAAAGTAATCCTGTTTAACTTGGTCTAGTAGATGGGTGAAGGTTTTGTGCTGGTGAAAGATAAAATCAAAGTTCCTTATTATTCATAGTACATGTTTTTTTTTCAAACAAGACATATTGCTTGGCTGAATTATTTTCATCTATTTTAAAAAATGTAAAAATAAAAATGCATGCAGATGACTTTCACAGGCTTTACTCATAATTCTTATTTTATATATTATCATTCTTGCAAACTTAATGGAAGAATCATCTCAACAATAACGATGACATAACACTTTTCAATGAGAGGATACTTCTGAAAAAGTAGGCTGACAACAACAATAGCTGCATTTGATTAATAATCTATCACTCTCTGAAGCTCCACACATTCTAATGATACAGAAAAAATGACACAAACTATATTGCATTAGAGGACTAGTAAGTTATATCATTGCTTACCTTTGGCTGGCCTTGTTCATCCAGAAAAATACACACAGTAACATGCCAATGCATTCCTTTTTGCCCAAACCAGTCTGTCATCTTCTCTCTGTACATTTGTGGAAGGTACTTCATGGCCCAATCCATAATGATGAGTGTCTGATTTGACGTCAATGAAGATAAGATATCTTGACGTGCATCATCTTGGTTCACAGTTCTAAGGATATGGGACCTCCATTCTTTAATCTGTCTCACAGATTGGTCAACATCTTGGTGAAAGATGTCCTTGTCATTAGATTCAGAATCCTCTATGGCAAACTTTATTTCTTGGACAGCTTCATCAAGAAGGGTACATTTTGAACAAGTGTTTGAATGTTCATGTGCACATGTACTTCTATAAATGTCACATTTTGGATCAGAAAGAGCCCATTTCTGACAGTGAAAAGCACACTCGTCCTCTTTTTGAATGTGTAACTTATAGTCAGTTTTCATGTAGATTTTAGAGTTCTTCAATTTGCTGATGATACTTTTCTTCCATTCTTCAGATTTTGTAAGTTTTGACACCAGACTAATTAAACATTCAAAAGCTACTGATCCATCTTCTGCAATGTTATCAACTCCTTTGAGACAAGTGCGTTTAGATGATGCGCAAGCTTTCAGTATTGTGAACAAGGAAGAATCTCCAAGGGGAGTAAAGTCTGTTTCGTTGCAAAAGCTCTTGTACAAACTTATTAAGGTTGAATTCATAACCGTTCGGATTACATGGGGAATGGTGACAACTTGCCCAGAGTCTAATGTCATATCCTTTGTGCCATAGGAGACAATTTGTGTGTATGATGGGTCACTGAAGAATTCAACTGCATGTACCATTTTTGTTCTATCCATTTTCTGCCTGTGAAGTGTTGTTGAGACTGCAGTCTCATCCTTTTTACCAGGACCAAACATGAATGCATGTTTACGAGCTTTATCAATCTGATGCTTTGTTAGACCAGGAATAAGTGATAAAAGTTCTGCTTTTGAGTACTGATTCACAACAACTGATAATATTTGTGTGCGGACCATACTGTCGTTGGAATTCTCGAAAAGCTTCTTAATATTATCCAATGTATCGAAAGAAGAGTCTTCATTGCTAGATAAGTCATTCGAAACTAAGGATTTCAATTTCTTTCCCTGAGTAGGAGCTATCAGTTCACAAAAATAGTTACACGCCTCATCTGCTTTTCTTTTGTAGTATCTTATGGTAGATTCTTTTGCTGTTTCTAATGAAATTGAAAGCTGTGCTCTTACTGGGCTTGTTGTACCATGCGAAAGTAAAGAAACAGCGTGGTTGATGTTATCCAAATCATTAACTCCTTCTTCTGCACTCCAATTTGATGCATTGGTGGCTTGTGAGAAACAGTCCCCCTCTGAATCCTATACAAATGTTGAAAAATTCATTAGTTTCTAAATATTTTAGGTTCTCTTTTGTTTGTCATAGATATAACAGTATTATGCTCATGGTGAGGTAGATTGATGATTCATGACAATAGTAGTGTAGTCCGACTATGCAATAACGGGACGAAAATACCCCCCCCCCCCCCCAGCAATATTCTTTGAAAAGTTATCTTGGATCAAGGTCAAGCTTCTATTGTGACCTTGACATTAGACCTTGATTCAAGGTCAAGCCACACCCTTAGGCCATATAGAAAATTTCTCTGAAATATAATTGTAATTAATCCACAGGGGGAGGAGTTATGCTCTGGACAATGATTTACTAATGGTGACTATTGTGACCTTGACCTTTGACCTTGGTTCAATGTTATGACACACCCTTATGTTCTAACTTCTAAGGATCACTTCTGTGAAATATTATTAAAATCCATCTGCAAGGGGAGAAGTTATGCTCAGAACAAGGTTTTACTAATTATGTCTATTGTGACCTTGACCTCTGACCATGGTTCAAGGTCATGACAAACCCTTAGGTCCTTAAAGAAGGGAGAGATCTCCAACAAGACCCTGTTGTAGCATCAACAGCAAAACACCAAAACACCCCATGCAAAAACACAAAAGACAAGCATACTTTGAGACGGAAAAGAGACATACGACATGTAAACATCAAACACAAAAGACTACACATAAACCGACGAAACCAGTGGGCAACCGGAGCTGACTTTGGATGGCCATTTGCCACGTGAGTAGCAAATGGTTTGGTTATCCTGGATTATGTGCGCACAACTCTCTCACTTCTCCAATTACCCAGAGGTCTCGAAGAACGTACAATTGTGGTGTAAAACAACCTCCTCACTGTTAGGTAGGGAAAAGGTCAAGGTCACTAAGTCAAAGTCATAATATCAAATGAAAGCTCTGGTCATGATGAATCTATATATGAAAAGTCAAGGCCAAGGTCACTATGCCAAAAGTCATCGTATCAAGTAAAAGCTCTCGTCATCATGGTCATAAGGAATCTACTTGTGAAATATCAAAGCCCTTCCTCTTCTTGTTTAAAAGTAGGACAAACATCAAGGTCACTAGGTCAAAAGTCAAGATCTGAAATGAAAGGTCTACACATGTGGTGAAATGTGAAATACCAAGCCATACCCTTTGTAGTACATGAGGTATAGCCTAAGCCCAGGTTTTGTTTTTTTTTTTTAAAGTAAATCACACTTCAAGGTCACTAGATCAAAACTCATGTTCCCAAATGTCAGAAGATTTGGTACCAAAAGAAGCGTCTTCTCAAGATACATACACATGCAAAATTTGAAATTCCTTTCATCTCTGTTCAAAAAAATGTTATACCCTTTTAACATGTTGAATGAAAAAGGGACGGACTGACAGACAGATGGACAAACCAATCCTATATGCCCCCTTAATCATAAATGACCAGGGGCATAAAAAGTATTTTTAAATAATGAATTCAATTGACACTTACTTTATCCAGGTAGGTCGTACTTTCAGAATGCCCATGTAGTACTTCATCATCAAATACTTCTTTTGCTGACACACAGCTATCATCATGATCATCCACTTTCTGTTAAAAAGATACATACATGCTATATTAAATTATAAAACAGCTTCAGGCTTGTAAAATAATGATAAAAAACAGTTCAAATATAGCATTATTTGCACTTTTGCTCAAATGTACTATAACAAGAGGCCCAAGGGGGCCACATCTGAGGAGACTTTTAATAAAACTATGAATGTTCTTGAAATCGTTTCAATCAAAGTCAGTCTAAGGTCTTTTAAAGTAACCAATTGTTAGTTATATATGGTGATTTTCTGTGCAGCAGTTTCTTGGGAAAATTCAAACATGTGTCACCCAGAGCCATAATATGGGAGATTAATTGGTTTCAGAAGAGAAGTAGAAAAATCGAGCCCCTGGTGGCAATCTTGGATTTCCAATGGGGTCACAAAAATCGAGTAACTTGCTTCCTGTAAAGTTTTGTGAAATTCTGTGCCACAGTTGAGACAATGAACATAAGTCAGCCAATTATAGCTTGTGGTGGCCATCTTGGATTTCAAAAATGGTGGAATAACACAAACTTGGTAGAGGAAATTGCATACTTGCTACCTGTAAAGTTTGGTGAAATTCTGTGCAGTGGTTTCAGAGGGTATATCCTAAATGTGTCAGCCAATCAGAGCCAATGGTGTCCTTTTTTTCTTTGATTTTTATATTGTTTACCTATAAGCTAAATAACACAAACTTATTACATGACCTCAAGTAATTGCTTCCTATGAGGTTTAATGAAATTCTGTGGAAGAGGAGAGAGGAGATATACTATTAGTATGTTTTTGAAGTTTACATGCAGAGTAGCAAAGAATGAGCAATGCTGACATAGTCCAAAAAGATGTCAAATTCTGTTGAAAAGGGATAAGCCTTCTTTTTTTATCTTTGATGTTCATTAAAAGCTGGCCTCAACCTTTCAGAAATGACAATGAGTGACTTTTATTGAACATGAGTGACCTTTTACTGAACATGCTAAAAGCTAACATGAAAAATTTGTTCAAGTATGACAATAAATATATGTTATGCACAATCTTATCACCCCCTTTTCTCCTGAATGTCTTTCTTCAAACTGACAATGAACCAAAATCATCCACAAAACATATAACATTAAATTTAGTAATACATGTTGTAATTTGTATTGACTTTTGGCACAAAAAAATTAGCTCAAGTAAGGTTAAAGTTTCAGATCATGATGACCAAGTTGTCAGAGGGTCAAATAAATAGAAATGAATTGTGTAAAACTAAATTTTCAATTTTCTATGAAATCATCTCTGTAATTTCATTGAAATAATACTATGTGATTCTCTTACTGATAGTATCATTTCAATGTGTTTGTATTCTATGCATCATTTGTATTACCTCAAGTTGTGAATTTTCAAATGATGGATCTTTATCATCAGAGAGAACATCATTCATACATTGTCTACATATACCTGAAAATAGAAATAGCAATTTTAGTTGCGATTATGGGTAATAATTAGATTCTTATGTGTATAGCATACTGCAAAACTTTAAAATAAATGCGGGAGGGGGGGGGGCACAACGCTCACCTGGTACCCATGCACACTCTTAACCTACTAACATTGCATTATGATAATGTCAGTGTTGGACAGACGACAGGGTATCACATAAGCTTTTGCCCAATCCTTTTTCTGCTTTTTGAAATAAAATATGATTAAACTAAAAACATAAGTTCGAGGTCAGTAGAGCTAAAAATGAGCATTTCTGAAAACGTCCAAATAGAGCCCCATGGGGCACAATGCTCACCTGATAACCATGTACACTCTTACCACACTGATAATGCATAACATTTGATAATTATTGTAGTTGTACTTTACCAGGGCAGATACAGATTTTCATGTTAAAATGAAATTATCTATAGGTACCATCAGGCTTAAACGAACTAAATTGGGGTAGCAAATTAAGCGAAGAGAGAAGAAATAAAAGAAATCTCAATTTTTGCATCAAGATAATTAAGTCGAAAACGATGTCAAAAACGCGTCATAAATTAGTAATCAGATTTTTAAAACGAAATGAACAAAATTACATTATATATCCTTCCTGATCACTCAGATGCCATTAGTTTTTCATTCCATGCAGCGGTTCTGGAGAAGAAGATTTTTCAAGAGGGGTACCCTCTGGGGCCTATTTGACCCCGCCCTGGATCCACCCCTGAAGGGATCGGCCGAAATGAAGGGACTTGGTAAAGGACCTTTAGTACTTCATGCATACCAAGTTTCAGCAAAATCTCCTTTAAGCGGTTTCAGAGGAGAAGTTGAAAATGTGAAAAGTTAACGGACAGATGACGGACACAGGACAAATCGGTATGACAATAGCTCACTTTGAGCCTGTGGATCAGGTTTGTCCATATGTGCTTCGGTTCTGATGAAGAAGTTTGTCAAAGGAGGGTAAACCACGTGACCTTCTTTTGCCTGTGGTGGCGCCACCTGTTGACGGAACCGAACGACAAACAACAACACTTGTAGGGGACCATGAGTACTTCATCCCTACCAAGTTTCATCAAAATCCCTTCAGTGGTTCTTGAGAAGAAGTTAATAAAGCCTGTGTTTGTGAAACACGAATGCCCCCGGTGGCATCTTTGTTAGTATAAACACTATTTTCTGTTAAGTACATGTATGTGAAAGATCAAGGTCAGGGTCACAGGGTTTAAAGGTCAAAGGTCAAGGTCAGGAGGTAAAAAATTGGTTTCAATGGAAAGGTCTTGTCACAATGAATACACATGTGAAATATGAAAGCCCTATCACTTACCATTAAAAGGTTATGCCCAATGTTAAAGTTTTTTGAAAAGTAGGTCAAAGTTCAAGGTCAAGGTAACAAGTTTTTCGGACAAACAGACAGACAAACAGACGGACAGGCCAAAAACTATATGCCCCCAAATCTTTGATTCCGGGGGCATAAAAATGTGAAAAGTTTACGACGTACAGACGATGGACAATGGATGCCATGCTATGACAATAGCTCACTTGAGCTTCGTGAATTCGAGAAAGTGAATTAGATCGGTTGTAATTTTGCTGGACAGGTTCAATGGTCAGGTCTGATGTATTTTGCAAACACTGTTTGTCCGTAAGTTCTTTTACATTTTAATACTCAAATTCTATTGTCATCGACTCGTGAAAACTCAGCAAAATATTTATATATGAGAGTGCATACTGACCCAGGCAAAATCATCAAAAGACTTAAGTTTAGCCAAATAAAATAAATTGTCCATTTCTGCTTACCAGGTCAGAATAAAGCCTGTGTTTGTGAAACACGAATGCCCCCGGTTGCATCTTTGTTAGTATAAACACCATTTTCTCTTGAGTGCGTGAAAGGTCAAAGTCAAGGTGACGAAGTCAAAACTTTTGCTATCAATGGAAAGGTCTTGTCACAAGGAATACACATGTAAAATATGAAAGCCCTATCACTTCCCATTCAAAAGTTACGCTAAATGTTAAAGTTTTTTAAAAGTAGGACAAATGTCAAGGTCAAGGTCATGAGGTCAAACATTTTGGTATCAATGGAAAGGTCTTGTCACAAGGAATTCACATGTGAAAATATGAAAGCCCTATCACTTACCAATCAAAAGTTATGCCCAATGTTAAAGTTTTTGAAAAGTAGGTCAAAGGTCAAGGTCACGAGGTCATAAATTTTGGTATCAATGGAAAGGTCTTGTCACAAGGAATTCACATGTGAAAATATGAAAGCCCTATCACCTTCCAATCAAAAGTTATGCCCAATGTTAAAGTTTTTCGGACAAACAGACAGACAGACAGACAGACAGACAAACAGGCCAAAAACTATATGCCCCTGAATCTGTGATTCCGGGGGCATAAAAATAGGGTCTTTTTTTGCATTTATTTATTTTACTTTCAATATAAGGATTGTACAAATGTACATATTGTATGGAATTTGTTATTGTAATAATTTATCAATTTAGACAACACAAATCATCCAATGAATAAGTAAAACTAAAAGTAACACTTTTAGCCGACAGAATGAAAAATTAAATTCTGGTCTATCATATGGATTCAGATTGTCTGTCTATCCATCTGCCGCCTAGTTTGATTAAAGTTTCTGGTTTTAGCAAAATCTCAGAAACATAAAGCTATACATGTACACCACAGGTAGCTTGCCCATGAGAAGACCATTCATCTATGACATGACATTTTATAAAGTGACCTTGACCTTGGACTTGACTTTTGGAAAAAATTAAGGTAAGCTTTATAATTATTTAACCAAAATGGATATGCCAAAGGCGTGGACGTAGTCCTCTTCAAGATAACACATGTAATTGAATAGGAAAAATACTGTTTTCCAGTGTTAGCTCTGTACAAATTCTGTATAAACTACAATCTCAGCCCTGCGGTTTCACCAGAGTCTCAGGGCCAATACTAAACACTCCATAAAATTCGGATCACTTTCTGTCTACATGGACAGAGAGAAAATTATTGGCAAACCTGTTTTTAGCCGCATTACGAATTTAATAACCTAATTTAATCCATTCAATAATGCTTTAATTACTTAATTATATGTGAATTGCAACTGTTTCATCCGACTGCCATCTTTCACAAGTTACAGCTAATATGACTTGATGTCAATATGAACGTCTGAATGTAACATCATCATGCAGCAGGAATAACATAGTTTCACGGACTATCTGTAAATAAGCTTCATTATTTCGCCTGTCCCACATGTTTCTGTATCCCGTGCGAAAATAACCAAACAGAAGAACTTGTGGGACGGACGAAATAATTAGAAGCTATCTGTACAATTGTAAAAATTTCAAGAAATTGTCCGAATTGTACTGAAACGTCCTGCACCCATGACTCCGAAGGGTTACTAAGAGATTCAGCACCAAGGTCTCTCTCAAATGTACTTGTACATGTAGCGAATCGACTAGAGGCGTATTTGTTTATATTTGTTTTTGTTTGGTTTTATTTGTATAAAAAAAGCAATTAGTTTCCACCGGGATTAATTTGAGGAGGGGTCGAGCAAATATCTGTGATAAATACTGGAAATTAGGTGTGCATGTGGAGGAGGTTTAAGTATTTCCCTCGCCCCATTTATTTATTTATCACTGAAATATATTTATGTGCTCATGTATTCATCTATTTCTAATACATAAACGTAATTTTTTGAAATAGCAAGGACTTACAGAGTATAAACTGTTTATAAATCCTTTGATCAGGTTCGGGAAACTACGAAATATAGCTATTATAGCTATTTTTAGCTATACATTTTGACCATTTCAATCAAGCTTTTGGGAAACTTCAAAAATAACCATTTCAGCATAAAATTAAGATTATGTATGAATAGAGTAACACAAAATTACGTGATTCATGTTAGTAATGTTTGTAATGTCTGACAGGAACGCATTTTCTTTAAGTTATTCATATTAAAATTCTCCTCCTTCTCGTAATTATTTACCTGTTTTCTTCACCTGGGTTAATAGTTAACAAATTATTAGTGTATATCTCTTGATCGAGGTTTAAATGATGTTACTGTACTAAATATAGATATCACGTGGTTATTTTTGGTAATAAAAAGGAGTGTTCCACCTTGTAACATTGTCCATTTGTAGCTTCAACACTGCATGGGACTCTCTCGTCCCTCTAAAGGTATGGGTCAAGTCTTGACTATATTCTATCTTTATATAACTTTGTTAGGTTTCTAAGTTATGGTAGGGGATTTTATCACGTCTTAGCACATCATCCGTCGTAAAACTTAGGTATGGGGGTTGGATTTAGAGAGTACTAGATTTATTTAACACATTTACTAAACACTAGTAAACAGCCGTTCAATTAAGGGGGTCCCCTCCGTATTTTTAGGTAAATTTACACTCCGTCAGAATCCATCATGCTTATTTCATGATTGTTCACTTTAAATTAAAGGGTCTTATTTCATCTGCAGTGTTGTTGTATTGAGAAGTAGAAATCCTTCGTTTTTTGTAAAAAAAAAATTACTTATAAATTGTAAAAAATACAAACCTGTTCCAACTCTGCAAAGAAAACCCCATCTCAATTGGGCCACTTCACACATAGCAGCTGTCATGCCTCTTTGTGGTTTGCACCTCGAATCCACTGGGTGATTGGGGAACCCGCATTTCATACTTGGCCTCCATCCTATTCCGTAGTTGTACCTGTAGTAAAATGGGGTTACTTGACCTTTAACACCGCGTAAGGATATGCCAATATGGGGGCACGAAGGGTCAAGCCATGTTCTAAGCCAATCAGATTGAACCGCGGCAGCGCACGAGCTGACGGACTTGTATTCCGTTCTCTTTGGATCCAGCTTGACGGGTAGGCAGACGTGTTTTGAGGGAGACTGGGTAAAACGATATGGGGAAGGGCAGAATAGTCGAGGAACACTAGAGAACCACAGACAGACGTCACTCACGCATAAGAAGGACGGGGCGAGTACAATAGAAGGATAAAGACGGGAAAATGCAGGGTGAGACGCCTTACAATACATGCTGAGCTGAGCCGGTGAGTACCACCTTTATATATGTAGTAAGTAAGGCGCCAATTTTCTACATACCTATGGAATGGACACACAGTGGTGCCACGATCCGTTTCTTTTTTCCATTTCCATATACCAGCTCTACAGCTCAATAACTCTGCTTCGCTTGGAAACGACTTTTCAGCTAATTTACATTGTCTAAGGTGGCCTGATATTACTTTGTTACATTCTCGCAGTTTTACCAAAGCTTCTTCATTCGGAAATTTGTTGCAAATATCACATTCTCCCTCGAAATATGCGTTTAAAGAGCATTTATCCATGTTACTAAGCCAAACGATGTTTCTTCCATGGGGGCCGCCATTGCTGATTTAATTTATTCATAAAGCGCCACCTTCTGCAAGGTCCGTAACTCTTACGACAATTTTTGACTTTTTTTTCAAATCAAAGCACTTTATAAATGCAACTGTCTCTTTAGCCTTTATTTTACACAAAATTCATTTATTGTATTCTTAGCAAGAAAGAAAAAATCTTTCAATTCATTGTATCGTTATTTGATTTACTTGTGTAGTTTAGTTTTTATTTAATCTTGAACTTGGGGTATTTTGTATAGTTAATGCAGGAAACCAATCGAGGAATAGGAAGACTTTTGGAAGCAAAATCTCTATCATTATGCAATATTTTTCCGAAATACTTCATTATGATCTTTATTCTTGTGTATAATACATGTTTGAACCAAAAAATGTTATTTTTTCAACATTGTGAAAATCACCAATATATGGCAATCTGCCTGATTCTTATATGGAATAGTACTTAAGCCGCGAACTCTGCAAATTAATAGCACAAACTCAAATTCAAACAAAAAATTAAACCAAACGGCACTACTGAAATGAATTACGGCTGTGTCTGAGAGTCACTTTGGCAGGAAAGCCAAATTGAGCATCGACCGACCCCTAGCAAGCTGGAGGTGACATCCGGTGCCCGGTAGGAGTAAGCATCTCCTGTTTGGCTAGTCGCACCCGCCGTCGATGTACACGCACGAAAATCAAAACAATATCTACAAAACATGCACTGTCTAACAACGCTATGGAAGTATGGCAACAAACAGGTGATTTTAACATACACTTTAAGCTGTTTTTATACATGTAGTAAACGAAGTTAGGGAAAACAATCAAACACCACCGTGAGGGAGGGAGGGATGGCTAATTCTCAACCCTCGTGTTAAACTTCTGCTTGTCAATAACTCGGGAAGCCTCGTCATGGTCTTGCAAAATTTGTACACTCGGTTTGAGAAATCGCCATCTCTCCCTCGCGGTGGTGTAAGATTCTTCTCATCCAATGCCGGAATTGATGACGATTTATTTTTGCCGAATACCTCTTCTCAGATAGTAACATAACTGTATTTGAATACAAAAGAAAGTTAAATCATTAAAGTCATTTTCTGTAAAAAGTAATACAAATTGCATTGAATTCGTCGATTTTTGAGTTTTTAAAAAGGGGGCCTTCAGATCCGGGATCCTCCGTGTAAAATAATCCCTCTTTTGTTATGTTCGCTAGATAGTTGAAGTTTACAGTGATCAGTTCCCCTTCCTCTTCAACCGCTTATTTTAACAGAGTTAACGAAATGTAAGCAGATTACCTAATGGACGTTTTTCAAGTTAACGTACTCCGAATGTCGCTCTTTAGGGGCCATATAAAAGGGAACAGGCGCGATTAAAAACGTTAAATCAGAACACATATTGACGAAATGAAAATGGAAAACTTTCAATATGACCTAAAAACAAATAAATTCTTTACGCAGAGTACTCTAAGTTCATTGGAATAGAATTTATATTTTGCGTTTGTTACAAAGTCCCTTCGAAATGCGATGTCTGAAGTCCGCGAGCATGAAAAAGGTAAATTAATTCTTAGACATTTTTGCGTTCGCGGACTGCGGACTTCGAACATCGCACTTGGTAGGGACTATGTCACAAGCGTAAATTGTTAAGTTATCTCAATTAACCAAAATTAAATTTTGTTAGAATTCATTTATTTCAATGTGTGAATATACATATTTAAAGCATTCCACGGTCATTTCGTCTATTGTGTGTTCAGATTTTACTTTTCTAATCGCACTTGATTTCTTTTATATGACCCCTTAAGTCCGAAGAACGTCAGCTTGAAAAATGTCAAAAAGGAATCCTCTTATTCTTGATATTTTTATCCTAACCGCCTCTTTCCTATTGGTAGTTCAGCGCACGGGAAATAATCGAGAGCTTTCATTTCTGAATTAAGCCATTATCTAAACAGCTCCTTAAAATCTTTAATTTAACCAATAAAAGAATAATAATTATAGTAAAACTTCTTACCTGATATGGAATATGCTGACGACGAAAAACAGAAAATCACAAAAAACAAATCCCTCATTATCACATCGGTGGTATATTTTATCCCATAGTGCTCCTTTAAAACCTGTTAATATAACTTCAGCTATGACAATACCTCCCCTGAAATTATTCAATGGCTACTCTATCAGTCCAAATATTTTACAGGACATAGTTTAAATCGTTTCGATTTTCTAAACATTTAATTTATATGAATTGAAATGGATGTACTTGGTCCATGCTGTAAATCTATCTGCTTTTAAATGATGCTAATGAAATTGAAGACGTTTAATTAAACATTGTAAACTTTTTATTCATTTTTTAATGCATAATAACCACTCGGAAATCAATTTCTCTTTCATTTTTGTAGAAAACACATCTTATCTTATTTTATCTATTGTTCTATTTTTTTTTATGACTTTCGCCACAAAACCTACCAACACGCGGACGCAAAACTGAAAGTATCAAAAACATGACCTTACTATATGCTTATAAAGTAAGGTTGACGCTCTATACATACATTTACAATATATCATTTCCTCCTTTACCAGATATATATTCGTGGTAGGCGATAACACAATCAATACTGATCGATCTTAATTGAAAAATAAATGATTAAAAAAATTATCATTTTAGTCCATTTCATAATTGACATCCTAACCTTTAACATTTTCACCTAACCCCTCCCACCAAAACCCCTGAATTAAGAATTTATTTATTTAATGAATTTAGATAGTAATACTTGCCTAGAAAACAAGCACCATGTGACAAATGTATGAATTTCTGTCGCATATAACTGTTCTCTTATATGCTCGTCATCTCATTTTTCTATATCTATAAAATATTCAAATAAAATCAATATTCATAAAACAGTTACTTGTCAACGGTTAAAAGGAAAAACATTGAATCTTTACAATCAGCAAAATCAAAGGAATATTTTATTACAAAGCCATATTTTTTTTTTATCTTTCCCTTTCTTTGTATGAAAATGATATTAAGTGAAATATAATGGTAAAAGCCAAGCGCTGTAATGTAGAAATCTTTATTTAAACATGATAAATTATTCACAAATTTTCATAAATAATGTAAAATGCTACAAATATAGCATTTTCCGGTTTGATTGAGATTATCGGATCAAGAATCGCAAGAGATGACTCGGGCGGATCCAGCAAAAAAAGATCCAAAGAAAGCCTTCTGAGGGGGTGGGGTGGGATGGGGAAGTCAGTATATGTTTTTTTAGAAAATTTTACGTAAAAACGGGAAAATCAGTATTTTGACACCCCATCTCCTCTAGTTCCGCCCTTGGATTATAAGTATAAGGTGGCGAATGAATACAATGTACATGATGTACAAGTAAATTGATATTTATATCATGTGCCTATCAACCATGCGAACTCGGGCATGGATGGCTCCGGGGTGATCCGGGGTAAAGACATACTTTTTTTCCGCGGACCGTTACAATAAATAGCGAAAAAAAATCTGTTCGGAGATGGGTTAGGTGGCGATCGCGAGCGGACGAACGATCGGACGGACGGACGGACAGTCATACTGATGTGGAGACGTGATTCCTGTAAAGCATATTAACATAACTATAGAGAGAGAGAACTTACTGAACTTGACAAAACAATGAACTCCTTTATTTAGGCTAGTAATTTGGTCAAGTTGACGCTGTATAAATACATGTACAATTTATCATTTCCTGTTTTACCAGATTTTTTCATGGTGGGCGATGCTTATTGATCTCAATTCAAATCTTTTTGATAAACAAAGGCGAAATACTCTTAACTCGATATTATCTTGTCCTAATTATAGCTTTAAATTCTAGAGAATAACGCGAGAAAACGTTTTAAAGAGTTAATCAATGAATTTAAATATTTATTGTAAACAATACTTATTCCGTTCTATCTTGTAGTTAAACAAAAAATTAGCACTTCGGTAATTTATACTAATGACAAGCATAATTTAAAATGTTTTGTCAAATGTATATTGTCTTATTGATTGGGTTGCACTTCCATCTATATATGAGGGCTGTTCTGAAAGTTCATGGACAACATAATTTAAGGAGAGATCCAGAGACTTTGATAAAAACCATGTTAATTTCCTTATAGTACGTATAAGTTTGAATACATATTCAAATTTCCATTACGTTTGGTCAATAACAACCTTTCAAATCCCCTATTGAATAACGGAAGCTTCTAGGTCAAGGAGCAGGTAGCAAAACGTTACGATGTCGTCAGATGTCCAGCATCAATTTGACATTCTAAAAGAAATAAAACACCTCTCATCTGTACAAAATTTTAATATCTTTTCGTGTATTTTGATAA